>JAQIUQ010007142.1:0-22500 GCA_030378365.1 Hybognathus amarus | reverse complement strand
AATCATGCCACGTTCAAAGTCACTCAAATCACCTTTCTTTCCCATACTGATGCTCGGTTTGAACTGCAGGAGATTGTCTTGACCATGTCTACATGCCTAAATGCACTGAGTTGCCGCCATGTGATTGGCTGCTTAGAAATTAAGTGTTAACGAGCAGTTGGACAGGTGTACCTAATAAAGTGGCCGGTGAGTGTTATATATATATATATATACACTCACTGGCCACTTTATTAGGTACACCTGTTGGTGCCAGAAGGGCTGGTCTGAGTATTTCAGAAACTGCTAATCTACTGGGATTTTCACACACAACCATCTCTAGGGTTTACAGAGAATGGTCAGAAAAAGAGAAAACATCCAGTGAGCGGCAGTTCTGTGGGCGGAAATGCCTTGTTGATGCCAGAGGTCAGAGGAGAATGGCCAGACTAGTTCGAGCTGATAGAAGGGCAACAGTGACTCAAATAACCACCCGTTACAACCAAGGTGGGCAGAAGAGCATCTCTGAACGCACAGTACGTCGAACTTTGAGGCAGATGGGCTACAGCAGCAGAAGACCACACCGGGTGCCACTCCTTTCAGCTAAGAACAGGAAACTGAGGCTACAATTTGCACAAGCTCATCGAAATTGGACAATAGAAGATTGGAAAAACATTGCCTGGTCTGATGAGTCTCGATTTCTGCTGCGACATTCGGATGGTAGGGTCAAAATTTGGCGTCTACAACATGAAAGCATGGATCCATTCTGCCTTGTATCAACGGTTCAGGCTGGTGGTGGTGGTGTCATGGTGTGGGGAATATTTTCTTGGCACTCTTTGGGCCCCTTGGTACCAATTGAGCATCGTTGCAACGCCACAGCCTACCTGAGTATTGTTGCTGACCATGTCCATCCCTTTATGACCACAATGTACCCAACTTCTGATGGCTACTTTCAGCAGGATAATGCGCCATGTCATAAAGCTGGAATCATCTCAGACTGGTTTCTTGAACATGACAATGAGTTCGCCGTACTCAAATGGCCTCCACAGTCACCAGATCTCAATCCAATAGAGCATCTTTGGGATGTGGTGGAGACGGAAGATTCGCATCATGGATGTGCAGCCGACAAATCTGCGGCAACTGTGTGATGCCATCATGTCAATATGGACCAAACTCCCTGAGGAATGCTTCCAGCACCTTGTTGAATCTATGCCACGAAGAATTGAGGCAGTTCTGAAGGCAGAAGGGGTCGAACCCGTTACTAGCATGGGGTACCTAATAAAGTGGCCGGTGAGTGTATATGTATATGTATATATATATATATATGTATATGTATATGTATATGTATATGTATATGTATATGTATATGTATATGTATATGTATATGTATATATATATATATATATATATATATATATATATATATATATATATATATATATATACACACATATACATATATATATATACATATATATATATTAGAGCTGTCAGTTAAACGCGTTATTTTGCGGCGTTAACGCAAACCCATTTTAACGGCGTTAATTTTTTTATCGCGCGATTAACGTATCTTTTTGTCCTAGCAAACTTTGTAGTTTTTTCACATACTTTTGCAACAGTACGCGGCATGCGTTCTGATCCATTTCAGCGTCTCGCGTCTTCATCCACTCAAAGCCGGCTCGCAAGCCGAAACGAGTGTGTGCGTCGTGCCTGTTGTTTTGTTTCCGGTCTAGCTAGATCCGCTTGCGCTTTGGTCGAAGAGAGCAACGAAACGCCGTTTTGTGCCGCACACAGTCGTTTCAGCTTGCGAGCCGGCCAAATAGTAACGTTATGTTTTGAGTGGATGACGAGCGTGAGCGCCGAAATGGATGCCAATGAGATTCTGAATGTAAAGTTTACTTTTAAAAAGTTGCCAAATTGTCCCATTGACGAGACCAAAGCGATCTGTACGTTTTGTCATTATGAACTGAGCTATCATCATCGCAGCACGTCTCAGCCTGAAACACCACTTGATGATGGCCAAGCAAACACACACACACAAACACAGATGATGCAAATCTCCACCCCTCGTCAATATCAGGACCTCGTCAGTATTTCTTTCACCCTTTTATTGATGGACAGTGTTGCATTGTGTGAGAGATTATTTAGGCTATATATGTTAGAGTGAAATTGAACACTATTCCAATGTTATTTTCAATAATAATAATTAAAAAAAAACATTTGCACTAAACAAGCCAATCCACTTTTCCATGTTGATAAGAGCATTAAAATGAGAAAAAAATGTAACAAAAAGAAATCAAAAGACATTAAGAATAGATAAAAATGTGACGATTAATCGCGAGTTAACTATGACATTAATGCGATTAATCGCGATTAAATATTTTAATCGTTTGACAGCACTAATATATATATACACACACATATATATATATATATATATATATATATATACATACATATACACATACATATATATATATATATATATAGTCAAAAATATATGGCAAATAAATTGTTGAAGGAATTCACAAACAGTTTGAACCAATATTCATATAAATAAATCAAACTCAACTCTAACACACCTACTGAAGTGGATGCTATAAATCAACATTTTATGAAGATGTTAATGTGACTAGAGTGTTTGGTAGATGCAGCTGATGTGAAGAAGCACTTACACAAGCTTCATCTCAGAGGAAGAATTGAGCAGGGCCACCAGACTCTCCACCTTCCCAGACTCTTGGGTCTAAAGCAGGGATGGTCTGGATTCAGGGTTTTCCCTTCCTCTGGCATGCAAGTCTGCAACCACGTCTCAAAAAGGGTGTCTCGCTTGATGGGCTGGGGTCCGAGAGAATCACCTGGACAGACAAGGAATAGGATGTCGATGACTCAAGTGTAGGATAACGCCTTAAAAATAAGCAGTGTTCTGTGATGGCAGGATGTGGTTATGAATGAATTATGTAATAATGTTACACAACTTCATCAGACTGTAAAATTCTTTTGCTATAAAGCTGAAACCCTTAATCTATATAATACATGTGTGGAGACTGACCTCGGACCCATAGGTCTGCACGACATGACACAGCATGAGGAAGGAAATGTCAAACAACAGAGCTCGCACTGACGCAGACTTCGCTGTAAAGTATATTCACAGGTGTTATGTAAAAGTGTGTATATAGATAAATACATACACTAAAGCTAAAAATAATCACAAGTTCACACTGCAGATGCGGCCCGTATTACTCTAGTAATACTCAAGGACAGAGTGTTATTCACATTACGTTATAATTTATAAAAATACATGAAGATGACAATTTTAAAAGTGTCCAAAAATTGATTCTTGCAAAAACATATTAGCCTAAAGCCCATCTGAATAAAAACTGATTGCATGTAATCGAAGAAAAATAAAAGCACATAACTTACATCCTTCTCCACTGATGTGTTTTGGAAACTCATTAAGCCTGAAAGATAACAGCAATTTATATATTTATTTATATATATATATATATATATATATATATATATATAGACCTGCCAACCTTGAAAAACTTTTTTGAGTAGCAATTTACCGGTACTGATTTATTGTCGAAGTTCTGGTTCATGAACATGGTGACACTCACGCGGAAAAATGTGCCATTACCACTGTCTTTAATGTCATTTTGGCTGGTTGGGCATCAGTATATTGTATTGTTTTGTTCAAATGCTTACCAATAATCGAATCCAGATCAACCCAATACAAAATTTCAACTTTCCACATCCACCCCAGCCCGTTTACCTTCAGGAGTCAGAAGTAACTTTACCGCTAAGCCTACTGTCGGTGTCCTCGCTCAAATCAAGTCAGACGGCAGTCGGGCCGCGGATCGAGCGGATTCTCTATTGCCTTACGCATCTGTGAATCATCCGCGCTTGCTATTTTGGGGAATGAACCCTAGCGCTATGATTGGTCAAACTCTTTTTGCTGTTGCTCGATTTAAGGACTGCGCGCGAAAGAAGCGGGTGAGCAGGTTTTTGCGTAGTTTAGAGTGACAGATCGTATCAGCGTACTTTAAGTTCAAAATGCGTAACCGATACACAAAATGCGTACAGGTTGGCAGGTCTGTATATATGTATACACTTTGTTTATGTTTTTCTTTGAGGAAATATAAGATGATCCAAATGCAATGTATCCAATTTCTGTCCATATTGTCATACTTGATGAATTTGCGAGCGAAAGACTTGAGTTTTTCCAGTCGCTGCGGCAGCGGCCAGTAGCAAATCAAGACTTTTCCCTGAGAGCATGTGACCCAAAACTCCAAGCAGCCCCTCAGGAGACTTAGAATCATCTGCATCCACAGTATCTGGACAAACAGAAAGAGAAAGAAAATTGTTCAGCTAACAGGTTACAATAAGGTTCAATTTGTTAATATTAGTTACCATGAACTAACAATGCAACAAATAATTCAAAAGCATTTATTAATCTTAGTTAATGTTAATTTCAACATTTACTAATACATTATTAAAATAAAAAGTCGTGAGCTATAAACTAAGCTCACATTAAGCTATATTAAATATGCTATATTAAATAAAGGGTAACACCTTATTTTACAGTGTCCTTGTTACATGTAACACGTTCTTATCATAGTAACAACAGTAAACTATGTAACATAGTAACAACAGTAACTATAACATACAACTAACCCACAACCAAACCCTAATCCTACCCTAACCCTATTATATAGTAAATAATATTACTCCATTATTAAACATATAATTACATGACACCTCAAAATTAAGTGTAACTAAATAAAGTTTGAGTAATTAATATTGTAAAAAATGAATTGTGCATTGTTAGTTAATCTGGAACTAATATTAACTAATCAGACATAAAAACAAAATGGGTAACACTTTACAATAAGGTTAATTTATTAAACATTAGTTAATGTATTAACAAACATGAACTAACCATGAGCAATACATTTGTTACTGTTTTTGTTAATCTTTGTTAACGTTAGTTAATACAAATCCAGCTGTTCATTGTTTGTTCATGTTAGTTCACAGTGCATTAACTAATGTTAACAAGATTTTAATAAAGTATTAGTAAATGTTGAAATTAACATAGATTAACAAATGCTGTAGAAGTATTGTTCATTCTTAGTTAATGTTAACTAATGAACCTTATTGTAAAGTATTACCATAAAATGTCAATAAATTTAGATTTTGACCTCAATGTTTCATCAAAATACCATAACCGGATCAGCTGGTGTAATCTTGTGTTCATCTGTCTCCACTTTTGAGTGCAACGCTCACATCTAAAACAGACTAATGCACAGACTAATGCACCTACATTTTTTTATTCTGATTATATGCAACACTCGGATGAACATCACAATGCAGAATAGAAAATCTGTCACTGTTTCAGTTTCATCTGCGACTATAAACAGGCTAATTTCTTATTTTTGATATTGGGGTAAAATATAACTTGCAGAAGTTAAACAGACTTTGTGTGCTTCCAAGACAATCAATGTAAAATGATAGAAAACCAGCTAAGGACCTTAAGAATGTTGGTGACTGTTGGTTTGGCTCTCAGGATGAGGCCTGGGTTGGGCTGAATATTGGCATTCTCTGCTGTCTTCAGTCTGGGCGCATGTTCTCTGTCCTCAGTCCTAAAAACAACAACATGGCACAGAGAGAGAAATCAACAAGGAACATAGATCAATAATGTGCATGTTGCCACATTTTAATTATATAATAAAGATAAGAATAAAATGTTCTGATCATACCGTTTTGCAGTAAGATTGGCAGTGTTTGAATCAGACAACAGCCCCAGTTTATTACACTCCTGCAGTAACAGACTCAAGCAGTCACAGCTACACACACAAACACACAATAGTGAACAACAGCTTTATAAATGAACAAAAACACTATTGTGGAGTCAAAAACAGACATGGAGATTCACTGGTATTCTTTAAGTACCATTTACACATCATGGCACATGATTATAGCAGATAACAGATCAGTGTGTACATATGTATGTAAATTCCAAGCTCTACCAGTTGATCTAACACCATGGCATTAATAAATACTCCGAATGTACTGCCAGTCATGAAGTTTCAGTCCAGAAAAATCATCATTCCAGCTTCCTATATTTCAGCACATAACTAACACAGGTGTTGGTAGTGGCGACATACTTGCATCTCTGGTTGGCTTTATCCAGCAGGGGAGTGAGATTCAGAAGATATTCAAATGCCACACTCACATCCTCCGTAAAATCCTGACAAACACACACATCTCTACAGGTCAGATGTAGTGATGAACATTTTGGATTATGTGGACTGTTATATTTTGCTGGCAGACATCTGAGGTTTCAGGTGTCATGTTAGACACAAATTAGAACCAAAATAGTTAAAATCCTAAACGAACAGAAGAAGTAAACAGCCAAATAATTGTACCTGTGTCTTCTCTCCTTGTGGGTACTTCTTCAGCCTTAGTAAAACCTGAGGAATCTGGAAATGTCACGTCAAAAAGATGAATTTTACTCTATAAATAACAGCTTGACAGCTTGGTAGATAATAATTGTCTGAAACAGTCAAGTAACATAGATAAAGAGTCTTCTAGTTGAAATAAGTTTTCCACAAATTAACATTTTCTGTCTCAATTTAATTACGATATTCATGTATCTAACATCAATGAGGAAGGAAATGGTTTCCACATATATGTTAATCCCTAAAAAGGAACACACTTGTCTGTTTATAATTAAAGGTGCATAATTAAGCGATGTCACGTGTTTTTAGGCCAAAACATTTTGTCACATACAGCAAAAATCTCCTCACTATCCGCTAGCTGCCTGATCCCCTGAACACACTGTAAAAAAAATAGGTCTCTGTAGACACCCCAGGCTCCACAAACAGCAACAAAAACAAACTGGGCCAGCCCGCACCATTAAACATAGCAAACAGTGTTCCAGCCAATAACCGACAAGAAGGATTTGGGGGGTTAGTGTGCGGATGAGGAGGAGGGAGGGTCTAGCTAGCCTCCGTTTTGATTGACATTACTTCGAACGTCAACAAGAGGTGACGTCACCCAACATTGCTTAAAGCACCTTTAAACTCCACAGAGTAGCTACCTTCTAATTTAGGGCCCCATACAATCCATTTTATTTTCAAAATGTTGTGTTTTCCATTTTATTTTGTGGGATTCTTTGTTTTATGATTTGATAAGAATGTCTATAAACTAACAATTTCATCAAGCTTTTAAAATGTAAATCAAATGAAAATATAATAATTAATTTACAACAAAACATTGCATTTTTTTGTCAAATAAGATGCTGCACAACTGTATACATTTAAATTGACATGGATGAAAAACATTTTTGGTTTGATATTCCTTATAAATAATAATAACATTATTTTTACTTTGAGAAGCACATTTTAGTATAGGCTAGAGTAGTGATGTATTTTCTGTCATCATTTCTTGAAGTTACATCGGACTTTTATTTAGAAGGTTTGTCATGAAGATCTTTAGTGTATATAGTTAGTGTATATTTGACAGTATTTTTTCTGCAATGAATTTTTCTCTCTGAGGAGCTCTGGAAATTAAGTTCCTGTGTTCATGTCCTTACTTATTAAGACGGCATACGCTGAAAACATCATGAGCGTCACTTCACTTGTATGAGTCTTGTACTATCAGACGCACCATTCATTCACAGAGACATGCAGAAATCCATTTATTAGCGACTCAATGGATGTTGCAGCATTTATCTTCTGCAGTATGATAGGCTGCTAGATTAATCCTTTTCGAAGTAAAACGTTAATTTGATATTGTTTATCACCCGGCCCTAACCATAACCTTATATTAAGAAAACATTCAATAGTTAACTAATATTACTTAGTACTTTGAATGTATAATTACACTGTACACAGACACATTCAAATAAAGTTAAACCAATTTGTCTTTAGAGCAATCTTAAGAAAAAAGATTTTGAAATATTTGGAAATCCAATTTTTCTTTAAATAGAAAATCTTATTTTTAAGTTACAAAATAGGAAGCAAATAGCAGTTTTATAAAATAGAATAAAATAAAGAGAATAGAAAAAAAATATTCTTAAGAATCTTTTGTGAATCTGGCAACCAGGTTTGGAACAATATGTGAGTGAATAAATTATGACAAAAATAAACATTTTCTATTTTTCTTTTTAACTGGCCTTTTTAGCACAGCCAATATTACAACTGAAAGTTCAAGAGAGAAAAGTGACTACGTTTACAAGCTGTTAATATTTGGGTTTTGGTTGGGTTAAGGTTACTATTCGGGTTTGTGAAACATTCGGAATAACCCGCATGCGTGAGCAGAGAGTTACTCCTGTATAGATGGAATTTGTAATCAATTGGCAATATACGACGTAAACGGTGACGCACTGATTAGCGTGTGGACGTACAGACAACCTTAAGATGCAATATGCGTCATTTCAGATTCTTCTTCCTGTATTCAAAGACAACAGCAGCAGCACACGGATAATGAATAGTTCAGGGCAGAAAGCAATCGCCTATGTTTTCACCAGGATGAAAGACCAAGATTCCTTGCGAATAGAACACGTGCAGAACACAAATCAATGTTCCTTTTGATGGAAATATGCCGATACGCATTTAAATGACCAAATATTCAAGTTAAAAAAGGGGTAACCCAGGGATCATACTCTGGTTTTTGCCTGCGTTTGCATGGCCGTGCGTGCCTGAGATATTGCTAATATTCCGGTTTTGAATGGGTTATTGGCTGCTTGTAAACGTAGTCATTTGATTGGTGACTCAACCAAACCTTTAGGAAGGTAAAGGCCGTCCATTTGAGCTCCTCATTCCCCTCTGGAGACTCGATGAGTCCAGTGAAACAGGCCTTCCAGATCTCCAGTACAAACAGTGGAGCAGGGATACGCTACAGACACAGATCACAAAAACATCAGAAAAACAGTAGTAATGTACACACATACATTACGTCATCTAAAGTATGAACACTGGTGTCTGAAGCCACCTGCATCCTCTTGATCATCATGAGCTGTTCAACTAACGGCTGCGTCTCTCCAGTGAGATTCATGGTTCCCTCCAGCATGACGAAGGCATGGACTGAAGGAAATGTGGTGTGGACCGGTGGATCACACTGAAGACACAACATCTGAGGAATACTATGAAAACACAAATTAATCATTTAAAAGAATAAAAGCAGCTTTAAGTGAAACATGTGAATTAATCAAAATTATCAACTTTTGTAAAGATTCATCTTTGTCACAATGCTTCTGGATATTAAAGCTGCAATACCTAAGATTTTTGCATTAAAATATCCCAAAATCACAAGGCAAGTGTTATATATTTAGTTAAGATGATAACTTACAATATTCCAAATGTTTCAAACAATGTTTAAATCACGAGAAAATTGAGATTTTAACCAAGGAAACGGGGCGTGTGAGCAGGGGTGAGCTGGGAGTCGCCAGTCAATCGCGTCATAGCCACGTTATCTCGGTTTCCGCTCGTACTACGTGTAGTCCTGGACAAATGCGGAAGTTGTAGTTGTGCGTCAGCTTGTTTCGTGCATTTGTTATGGAATGGAGCAGAATTATTCTTTTCAATTATTCTCGGAATGTGAACTGTTGGCTGTAAAGGGGGTCGCACACCTGACGAGAAGCGCCGCGCCACGCCGCCACGTCTAGGACAAAGTCCAGTATCGCACACCGGATGCGCACTTTCTCATCAGCATATGGCCAGCAATATTGTTATGTTTAATGACATGAAAGGAAGATAATGTCTGTTCTATGTTATGATTGTACTGTACAATTAAATACAATCGTTGCGGAGTCTGCAGTCTGACAATTTTACCTCAGAACATCCGTTAACTGAATGAATTGAGAATATCACATGAATGCAAAACTAAATGCATATTGCAGCATAGGGCGAAGTCAGGATCCATTAGCAACGATTTGACTTCAAACCCTCTCCACCATAGCTTCGTCCAGTGACTCGTACAGTAACATCTGTGATAACTAATTTACTTTTAAACCTGACTTTTCTTGCAGCTATTTCAGTTTACTGAAAAACAAGCATGTCATTAAACGCAACATTTATAGAAATCGAACTTTACCTCATCCATGACAACTAATTTTCGATTCCCGTCTGACTGATTTATCCACGGTGGAGTTGAAAACAACAGTTCCCATCATTCCGCGTTCCTCCACGTCGTCATCAAACAAAGCCGTTGTTGTTGTTGTTTTGAATGTAGCGCCCTCTAGCGAAATGCCATCTTAGGTATTGTAGCTCTAGGTGTTTTTAACTTGCTAAATTCTACTATGTACAAAGTACAAACATTTAAATGAATCTTTTGATACAATGCACTTCCTGTTTACATGCATGTATGCATTTCTTTTTCTTTAATAAAAATACATGAAAAAAACATGTAATAACATTTATACTTAAACTGTTGATCCTACGCCTACCCCTTAACCCACCCTTAAGGCCTGTTCACACCGGGATGAATTTCGCGTGCGATATCCGTCGACGTTTAACGCCTCGTGACTAAACAATGGGCGCCAATGTGAGTGTTCACACCGACACGAAAAACGCCACACGTAAAAGCGTCATTTTTAAAAAAACACCTCGGGTTTGTTTTTTGGTTTGACGCGGCGCGTCAAAAACTATCCGAACAACGAGATTGGCGGTTTTGCTCATGTGTCTGGTACTTCTGAAGTTACAGTAAAGCATAACTTGGGGGCACTCAAACACAAAACGGCCTTGCCGAGCACACATACGGCGAAGAGGATAGCTGCTGGTTTCGGAGCATAAAGAGCTATGATAATATTTATATTAATATTTCTGTAATAAAAGTATCATAGGGTGACCAACAGTCCTGTTTTCCCGGGACATGTGTAACTTTGTGCTTAATAGGAATCCGAGTTGAGATCAGAACTGCGCATAGCGTGAGACTGTGAGTAGTGTCAGTTAGATTTTGACAAGTGAGGAGAGGAGATAACCGCTCTGCCAACTCTAAATTTTTTCTTGCTCGATCCCCATGTATGAGGGACGTATGTTTCACGTCCTGTCCTGGCTGTTTTTAAGAGATGAAAATGTCCTGGTTCCAAAAAAAAAAAAAAAAAAAAAAATCCTGGAAAATATCGGTTTTACAGTAAAATATAGATGGGCAAACAAGGTGGATGAGGAAGAAAAACAGGATAAAGAGGATGAAAACAAAAGTTAAAAAAAAATCTTTCAAATCACAAATTTGTAATTTGTGAGAGCTATTTTTCGTTACATTTTGGAGGCATTTCTTTTAGTTATTTATATATGTATTTTTCTAAAACAGAAGACATTATTTCTATCATTATTTCATTCATTATTTTTTTTTAATGGGTCATAATAAAACATGCTGAGACATGAAAACGAACACCCTAGTATCCACAAGTTTCCTACGCCCCATGAGGCCTTGCGTCAAAAGTGGGCGCGTCTTCGGTTTAGTAACAAAGTGCAGCTTGACATACTTAACAGTCATTCATTCAACAGTTGACAGTCATTCAAGTTATAGCGATCCAAACTAGCTAACTATGTGGGAACACAACCTCAACGAAATTAAAACGGGTGAAATAACAGTACCTTTACCCTCCGCAGTAGTTGGTTGGGAGTATTATAATAACATTATTAACAAATCAATACTCATCAAGGCATGGTGAGACAGTTGTGTGAGCAGACAAACAATTAAAATAAAAAATACACACTTAGTCATTGTGCTTTGGAGTTTTCAAAATTATAAATGAATGTGCCACTTGAATACATTAACTGGCACATTTGGTATTGTCAACTCAGGCTTTGATCCTGATTTTAGGTGTAACATCAGTAGAGAACATCCAATCACATGCTGATAGAGTTTATAGAATACACTAATGAACACAGTAAGCTAAACTAATGTACAAAGGAAGATTCGTCGTCTTTTGGGAGGTGATGGAAACTTCAGTCGTTGGCAGGATCACTCAGATTTCGTTGTCTGCTTATGTTCAAAACAATCACGTTTAAGCCACTGAATTAGTTTAGTCCGGTTATACGTACAATCGCGAACAGCACATGTTGTCCCTGAGCTCCGTAACGACATCTCTCATAAAGATTTGCGTCTTTAAATAGTAAAATAATTCTCCGAAAAACAGCTAGCCTCTTCGCTAACTAACACACAAAATACCATTGGAATGCTACTTCCGCGCGTTCCAGATGTTTCACCCACTTTATTTTTTACAGGAGCGCCCCGGAAACTTGTGGATAGGATTCTATTATTGTTTCTGTTTTTACATTAAGCGCCATGAATTTGCATGTTCACTCGGCTCATCGTCAGCGAAAACGCTTGGGCACTGAACACAAAAAACGCGTTGAAAAACGTGCTGATAATCGTCCCGGTGTGTACGGGCCTTTAAACCCAACCAAATACCATGAATTCTGACCCTAACCTTACCCATATCCTCCCTAAATAGCAGCAACAGCGTTTTCCAGTAAAACAAGAACACAATAGGCGCATTGTACCAAACAATTACCTTAAAGGTGCCCTGAGAATGTTTTTTTATAAAGTTTCCTGGGTTGCCCTTATAATGTTAGTGTGTATTAAATATATATATATATATATATATATATATATATATATATATATAATAGTCATCATTTAGAAATGAAAGGCATTTTTCCCAGCCTGATTTTAGCCTCTGATTTGAACACTCTGTTTGAAGGGGCATGTCTGCTCTGTAACCAGCCTCTGCTGTGATTGGCTGACATGCTTGCATATGAAATAGCTATGTATTACATGTGAAACTCTCTAGAATAATTTTACTACAGCTATTATAGGTTTTTGCTATTACAGATATTAGAGATTAATGAATCGTGAGATGTTTTTAAAATATTTAGATCTATTCCCATCACATAAAGTGTTGCTGTGATGAGCATTGAGCATAGACATTGAGCAGCAGATGACCAGGGCTCCAGACTAACTTTTCTACTGGTTGCACTGGTGCTACCAACTTTTTCAGTTGGTCGCACAAGCATATGATTTGGTCGCACCTTTTTTTTTTTTTTTTTTTTGCTACATGCCATGGGATTAATCAATGCATGCTGATGAATAGTGGTTTTAATGGACCAAAGCTAGCAAAGGCTTTCTGGGCTGCAGCATAAACACCTGTAATATATTAATTATCATTGCCAAATTTCAGGATTTATGGATTTTGGACAGTAATTTTAATCTGTAATTAAGCATTTTATAGTTCAATTGTATGCAGTCTATCTACATTTGAATCGCATTCTATCTATCTGTATCTATCTATCTGTCCGTCCGTCCGTCTTTTATCATTTTTCTATCAGCATCATCTTTCTATCTTTTAAAAATCATTAAACATTCAAATGTATTCGTTACATTTTAATAGATTAGAGTATTCTAATAAGCTAATACAGATTTTTCCTTGTCAAAGTTAGTTTATAGTTGTAATAAAAACAGAAATCTCACACTCCTTACCTTCTGCATTTTATAATAATTTCCTTTCCTCAGTCGAGCGATTACTCTCATCTAACCGCTGAAATGACGTAGGAAGAAGGGGCTTAATTCGTAATTGCGCGTTCCACCATCAGTGTGCAATGCGCGTGACGTCTACGTTCGTCAATAAATAAACTGCACGTGTGTTGCGGAAGAACACTGTTGCTGGAGCTACTTCTTTCCATTAACGTCTATGGCGAGTCACGCAGGCACTGGGCAACTCCGCATCCGAGCTCGAACCCCGGGATAAAATAGTCCGAACATTTATTTAACACTTATTTTAGGCGTACCGTAGTGATTCAGGATAAATAAAAAACACGGTTTGGAAAATGGATTCATGATGTAGCCTACTCGTTCATTTTGAACATAATGTAGCGACTGTCAATGGCTGTGTGGCTGTCAATCAGCTATGTGGAACCCCGGGTGCGCTGTTGGTTGGTGGCCTGGGAACAAGGGGGGGGGGTTTGAGGATCGAAGTTCGTCTGTTGTTTTTGGTTGCTCTATTAAGAAGCTGTGTTTCTGAATGCCTGCACGTGCTCTGGCGAATAAACAAGTTAACTGAACTCTGGCTCGAGTGAGATGCTACAATAGGTTACGGACGGCAGCAGCTGATACAACAGCGTTTTGTTGCGCGAGCGTCCACTCGCACATATGCGACCACATAAAATTTAAACTCGCACATTCTAAAAAAATGGTCGCATATGCGGACCAATTCGGTCGCAGTCTGGAACCCTGATGACAGTCTGTCGATCGCGAGGATGAAGTGCCTTCTCTGCTTTCATTAATGCAGACGCGATCATGTACACACAGTAAGAACTTCATTGTGCAGTGTACCGTGCTTCATTAAATTCATAACGAGTTTGGCAAGTGTCCAGATAAACTCTCGCTGTCTGGAAAGATTAGCCTATTCTTTGATCGGTTTCTGTATATAATTTATTCACCATTTAAATCAGTTTTTTTTTCATCCTACTAAAAGAAACAATGTGAAGTTGATATTTTAGTCTCACTGGCTTGACTTACTGATGCATAAACAGTATTGAACGATATTAAAGTGAAAGATTAACGTACCTGTCTGAACTTCAACAACACATCAGCTCGATCCGAGGCCAGCTCTTGGCAAGTTGAGGAAAAAGTCGTCGGTGAAATGTTTGAAAATTTCCAGTGAAAATAAAATTAACCCATTGTTTCTTCAGAGGCTCGGACGAAGAAACTAAAATATACTTTTGTGTTCATGTGTAAATCCGAACACTGATCAACTCCCATGCTTCGGCTGCGCAGCTCTGTCTCGTCGGTCACTGAACATGGGCTGGTATATGCAAATGTTAGGGGTCGTACATATTAAAGGGTTACTTCACCCAAAAAATTCTGTAAGTATTTACTCACCTCATGTTGTTCCAAACCTCTGTGTTTATTTGTTCTGCTGAACACAAAGGAAGATATTTGGAAGAATGTTTTAATCAAACAGATCTCAATCCCCATTGACTACCATAGTATGTATTTTTACCAACTATGGTAGTCAATGGGGATTGGGATCTGTTTGATTAAAACATTCTACCAAATATATTCCTTTGTCTTCAGCAGAACAAATAAACACATAGAAGTTTGGAACAACATGAGGGTGAGTAAATGATGAAAGAATTTTCATTTTTGGGTTAACTAACCCTTTAATGATCCCGACTGTTGCGTAACAGTCGGTATTATGTGGAGATTTGCCTGTTTTTCAGGGTGTTTTTCAAAATCTGATTTAAGTAAGAAGGAGAAAACAATAATGTTTGAAACTCACTGTATGTCATGTCCATATACTGAACTCTTGTTATTTAACTATGCCAAAATAAATTCAATTTCAAATTCTAGGGCACCTTTAAGTACATAGTGGTTAGAGACATGGGCTGCGTTCCAGTCCACTTTTAGACACGCACTTGCGAACTTCCCTAAGCACTTCCCCTCGGGGAATCCCGCGCCATTTTGAAGTGCGTTCCACTTCGTGAAGTGAACGAGGGAAGTTTATATGGACAGACACTCGTTCCCTCGATTTAGACAGAGGGAGCGAGTCTACTTCATATGTGCACTTCAGGCATCTATATATCCCACAATGCAGTACGATTGTGACGTAACCAGACCGTCTAATCACCACACAACAATCACTCTGATATATTAATTATAATTTATTTATTTATTTATTTTAAAATAACCCAAACACACCTATATACATGTGGATGCTGCATTAAACAAATTCGTAAAGGGGAAAAAGTAAATAATAAATCAACTCATAGCTGATTCAAAGTGATCAAGGGCTTAGGCTGTTCCAGTTCAGCTAATTGCGGTTTCCGCCAGTAGTGGGCACTCGTGCAACGTAAGCAATGACGTACATCCCAGTGAACGAGACGGAGGGAAGTTAGCGAGTGAAGGGCATGCCAATTTTGGACTGGAACGCAGCCCTAATATAAAGTGTGACTGTGACCGTGTCTCCTTGTTATTGTTAAACTAGCTTACTGGTAATTACTAAATGGCCAAATTGCACTAAAATCACTGCAATAATAACAACATTGCTTTATCTTATAATTGGCAGCAACCTCTCTGCAAATGCAAAGAGTAATCAGTTTCTTTTTCCAGCTCTTTTATAGCTGCACCTCAAACAGTGAGACTGAGGTAATTTTGGATTCTCACCTCTTGACCAATGAAACACACTCCTCAAGATTTTCCTTCAGCGGTTGATTGGTCACCGCATTAAGATTTTCTGACAGCTTGAGCAAAGCTTGCTCTACATTGGTCCAGGATGCTTGAGAGACAAGAGAAGATATGGCAAATTAAATGGGATTCAATATAAGGATCATCATGATTAAATAATTTATAAACATTAAAAATGAAAATAAATTCTATAAAAATGAACATTTACCCACATATTTTTTTTAGATAAAGAATAAATAAATAAAAATACAAAATTGGAAAACCATTTCTGATTGGTGACGCAACACATCAGTAATCTGATTCTATGAATTGCAGAGTTTAAAAGAAATGATTTGTAAATAGGAAATCACACTGAGTCATTCTGATTGAGCTGATACAGGCCGGCACCAAAAAGGGTTTAATTGGTAATGGAATACTAGATGACTACTTACTGAATCATGTATAGTATACACTATTTTTTTCTGCTTATGCAATAAACAGCAGTATGCTATGTCACATGGCCTCATCATGTTGCAAGTGACCGAGTAGGAAAGATTGGCATGACTGAATGCATAAGAATATAACAGTACAAAAATAAAACAAAACAAATATAGCCAGAGGTGGCAAGAGAACGGACAAATTTGTACTTTTTAGATTTGCTACTTAAAGGAGAACTCAGGCGAACAATGAACCTGTGGTCTAATAAAACATCGGTACCTAGTCAATCGTTCTCTGAGATTTGTTTTCATGATAATGAAAACTTGATGAGGCCATGTTACATAGCATACTGCTGTTTATTGCATAAGCAGAAAAAAAATAGTATATACTATACATGATTCAGTAAGTATTCATCTAGTATTCCATTACCAATAAAACCCTTTATTGGTGGCCTGTATCAGCTCAATCAGAATCACTTCATGATTTCTAAGATGGCTTCTGTCTGTATAGGCGAAGTAAACTGTCTTTATAACGCATCTTCTTATTAAACGGTCTGTACACTTACACAGTTCTCAATGCTTCGTTTTGCATGTATGGACCCTCATTATGTTACGGTGTTCGTGTGGGGCTATTTTGAGCCTTGTTAGTGGTATAAACTAGCGATTTCTTTATACTTAGTCAATGCCCCCAGTACTAGCATTATACGCTAAACAGTTTTTAATTATCATTTAATTACATTAAATAATATGAAAACAATCATGAAAACAATGAAAACATGTATTCATGAAAACAAATCTCAGAGAACGATTGACTAGGTACCAATGTGTAATTAGACCAAAAGTTCATTGTTCGCCGGAGTTCTCCTTTAAAGGGTTAGTTCACCCAAAACTGAAAAAGTCATTAATTACTCACCCCTATGCTGTACCAACCCCGTAAGACCTTTGTTCATCTTCAGAAGACAAATGAAGATATTTGATTAAATTTGAGAGCTTGATCACTACCACATAGGCACCCCAAGGGATTGAAACTTGACGGCCCAGAAAGTCATTGAATAAAATGTTTAAATATTCCATGTGACTACAATGGCTCAACTATAAGTTTATCAAGTGACGAGAATACTTTCTGTGCGAAAACAAAACAAAAATAACAACTTTATCGATATAACTATACTACTTGTTCAGTTCTCACGCATGCGTCGTGGAAATCTCTTGAACTCTCGTCTCAGGCCTCGTCTAAAGTCATTATTTTTGTTGTTTGTTTTTTCCGCACAAAAAGCATTCTCTTTGCTTGATAAACTTATAGTTGAGCCACTGTAGTCATATGGAATATTTAAACATTTTCTTCAATGACTTTCTGGGCCGTCAAGTCACTTAGGCCCCGTTTACACGATGGGAAAATGCAGATATTTCTCTGCGTTTTGCCCTCTCATTTACACGAAACGCCGTTTTTATCACTGAAAACGATTATTTCTAAAAACTCCGGGCAAAGTGGAGATTTTTGAAAACGCCAAATATTTGTTGTCGTGTAAACTGGGAGAAACGGCGTTTTAGGTTCTCTCTTGTCGATTCCAGGATTCTGATTGGCTTGCATGGCTTTATCCTTAACCCCTACACTGCCGCCTTAGGTTTAGCATAGTTATGATGGCGCTCGACGGCGTATTTATGCGGGTGTGTAAACGATGTTATTTTTGAAAACGGAGAGGGGAAAATATTCGTTTTGCTAAATACCCGGCTTTGTGTAAACGTGGCCTTAGATTGGTAGTCTAAGTCAGGGGTTCCCAACTCCAGTCCTCACGACCCACTTCTCTGCATATTGTGTATGTCTCCCTTATTAAACACACCTGATTCAGATCCTTAGCTCGTTGATTCAGATCCTAACGAGCTGAGGATCTGAATCAGGTGTGTTAAATAAGGGAGACATACACAATATGCAGAGCAGTGGGTCGCGAGGACTGGAGTTGAGAACCCCTGGTCTAAGTGACTTGACGTTTAAGGCCCTGTTTACATGAGAACGCTCGCGGGTGAAAACGTAAAAATATTTTACCGGATGTGCCTTCGTTTACACGGCGACGGCGTTTTGAGGCTTAGAAACGCAAAAAAGTGAAACCACCCTCCAGAGTGGAAATCTTAAAAATGCTCCGCCGTCACGTTCCTGTGTAAAGGGTAAAAACGCAAAAGTCTGCTTGACAGTGAAGGTTGTACGCAGGCATGTGGACTTGCTGTTGCTGTAGTATGCACTCCTAGCCACCTGGAGTGCATACTACATTGAATTTCTCAGACATTTGCGTCACCATTTGCACGCGAATTTCCCACACAAAATGCTCGTCTAAACGCAGAATAAAAAAATGATGATGCATTTGTATTTAAGTGATTAACTCCATTACTTGTGTTTGCTTTCAAGGATGACAGCAGACGCTTATACTCTGTGCTTCAACTGTTTGGCCTGTGCTACAAAACTTTCAACCTCTGTAGCATCTGTGCTATGTGCAGAAAAAGTTAATGTACAGCTCTGGTAAGTATATCATGAAGAGATTATTAATATATTAATTATTCTTAGTATACACACACACACACACCTTGTTCCTCCAGGCGTGCGATGTGCACCAGGGCTCTGTTCTTGGTGCTGTGTAACAGATTGTTCATGCGATCCAGGCAGGCTTTCAGACTGTCTCTACTGCAGGAAGACCGCTGGACTCCCGCAGTCTCTCACAATACCACGCACAGCCTTGCAGGAGCCAAACCACAGTACACAGCACTGCGCGACACAGGCCTATACACTCCTCTGTCTTTCCATGGCAGCTACAAGAAAGAAATACAATAGAGAAAAACATATTACTTCTGTCGAAGCCCAGAAAAACTGCATCTCACTGACTGTTAGACGGACTGATGCGAACTAACTGATGGATGGCTACCTGAGGCGGTTGGAGAACATGCCCATGACCTCAAGCAATGATTTGATACATAGCTCTCGTGAAAAATCATCAAACTGTGGATAGACAAATGGAAATTTAGTAAATTAATCTCAGTCATATTAAAAATAATATGTTTAAAAACAAACACAAACCTTGCTGATTGCTGTCAGCACACTAGAGTATGACACCATCTACAGGTGGAAGAGAGAACATCATGTCAAAAAGTTGCTGGGCCTATTGCAGTCACCTTGAACTTATACTGACACCTAATGGTGTAGATGCAGCATTACACAAAAGTAAAGCTTACAGTTCCTGTTGTAAGTGCAGTATTAGCAGACAGTCATCATGATAAATTTATTCTGTGAGAAAAGTTGCAAATAACAGGCTATGATAAATCAAGCACTGCAAGCAGTTCATTTTACCTGTGAATTGATAGCATACTTCAAGTAGGACAAGATGAGAGGGTTTGGTGATGGGCCAATCATAGCCTGCTCCAGAAGAGCCTCTGTATCAGGAGAAACAATTATGACACTTTAACAACAACACAACAGGTTACATGCATCACAGAGTGTCATTTAACACAGCGGCTGTCGACTGAAGGGTCGCAGGTCTGTTCTGACAGGGTTGTGGACAACAAAGAATAAATAAATAAAATATAAAAAGCAAATAATAAAATGTGCCATACGGTGCAGCACATAAAGTTGTCAGGTTTATTTTTTTTATAGAACAAAATTACCATGTAATACTACTGCATATTGATATTACTGAGCACCTGGCAGTTTGTGTGTGTGTATTTATATTTATTTAAGGGCCGTGCAAAGATTAATTGCGATTAATCACATCCAAAATAAAGTTTGTGTTTACATAATATATGTGTGTGCTGTGTATAATTATTTTGTATATAACATATGCATGCATGTAAACATTTAAGAATTATTTGGACGTAAATACTATATATATATACACATATATATAAATATTTTATATATGAATAATAACACATTTTCTTAAATATATACATGCATGCGTGTTATTCATATATATACAAAATAATTATACACAGCACACACAACATTATGAAAACACAAACTTTTATTTTGGATGCGAATTAATCAGAAATGAATCTTTGCACAGCCCTAACTTGTATATATAAAATCTATAAAAATGATATAAAACTATTATATAGTTATCTAAGCCTTATATCATGTAGCATATTTGACTGATTCTGAAGGATCATATGAAACTTAAGACGGGAATAATGGCTGCTGAAAACAGAAAATAAAAAACTGAAAAAAGATATTTTAAATTGTAATAATATTTGATAATATTACTATAATTTTGATCAAATAAAGGCCGTCATGGAGAGCATACGAGATGTGTACATGATTCCTCAACAGTGAGCAAAATTAATTGCTCACAAATTTCTAAACCTGGGTTGTGTATAGTTTGATACAGTAATTTCTCTATTTAAAATGAGATGATATATTTATTTAGATATGACCTGCTAGATTGAGGTGAGTCCCATGTGGCTCCTTTAGGACAGTTCTTCTTGATGTTAATGGCCCATTGATAATCGCTCCAGCGCTCCTTCCATGCCTGTAGGATAGCCTGCTTCAGATTCACCACCTTCATTCTTCTTTTATAAACTATACATCAAAACATTAATTAATCAACCATATAGTAACAAATGGAACTCATTTGTGTACGGCAGAAGAACGACAGACATCATCTCTACTCATAACGTCTCACAGAAAAATAACACATAGTTCTCGCAAAGGGTGTATAAATAAAATGTGCAAATTGGCTAAAAGCAAATTTGGGATTTATTGTTTTTAAAATGCTGCTTACCACAAAAGATTCCAATTTAGGCAGTAAATGAATCAGGCTTTTGTTCGTTTCCAATTCTCAACACTTCAGCGCTGCCATTTTGTTCTGTAAGATCACGTCCTCTGATTGGCCGAGAATGTCTTCTTCTTCTTCTTCTTCTTAAATTTTTAAATGGCGGTTGACAACAACTTGTTGCATTATCGCCACCGCAGGACTGGAGTGTTTAACAGGAGATGCATATTTTCTATAAAATTAAATTCTTTTCAAAAGCCCTGCATGTTTTAAAAATAAAAACAAAAAATGTTCTCAGCACTTCTCTGTAAAATATTATTGAATTCAAATATAATTTCATTGGCTTCTACTTGAGCAATAAGCCTCTGCCTATCATGATAATATTTTAAACAAGGAATCAATACATGCTCTACTGTTTCAGGGGTTGGCCTTAATACCCAGTTGCCATCAACATGTTTTTTCATAATAAATAAAGAACTATTAAATCTGGTATGCCCAATTCTCAACCTGGACAATACCACTTCCTCGTGTCTAGATCTAGTTGAACCTGCAACCTTTTTAAATGGACTGACTAGGCTGTATTCTAAAAAGGTCTCCCAAATGAATTATCCCAAAAGAATTGCCATTTTTCATAAGTTCTTGTTTTAATAATACTCTTTACCTCAGCTTTACTGTATTTTATATCAACATCAGTGTTGTCTTTCCCTGCTGCTTTCTTGGCATATATCAGCCAGCTCATTGCGGGATGGGCATCCACCTTTGTCAGATTCTATAATTTGGAAGTTCCCGCCTTACAGACCAAACTTTTGGCGGTCTAATATGCGTCTGCTCCCTCATGAAGCCGCACTACGGGAGCCTATCACAACCGGTTCGCTCTTTGTGTTTAGGTTTACATTAACCATAACGGCCCGCTCTGCCGGCCGCCTTATTTCTCAGTCCACACACATATATTCTCCGGTTTTCCCCTGGAATGCTTGTGGATACTCAGCGCGCATGGCGTTGACCAGGTGTTCCCGTAGCATAGGTTAGCTTACGCAATACGAGAGAACCTCTCGTAAGAGAACGATTCGGTTACCTAACGTTACCTCGGTTCTCTCCAGATGAGGGAACGAGTATTGCGTTCCCGGCCGTGCTGCGCCACTAGCGTTTCGCTTCACGCTCAGAAACTT